>OY776676.1:22397878-22440378 GCA_963675555.1 Leptura quadrifasciata | reverse complement strand
GGATATAAAAAACAAAAATCTTATAACAAACTTCAAAACAATTCCGATTCATAAAGTCACAGACCAAGATCTACCAGACATACAAACTTACCCAAACCCAGACACTCAAGATGTTACTCGTGACATTTCAAATATAATTTCAGTCGAACCACGAACTGAACAAATTACCAAACTTAAATGCCATCTAACTAACACGGAAGCTATACTGCTAGCTACCGAAATAGACAAAGTAAGACTCCCTAACGCAATAGTACGAGTAAACGACAAAGGTGAATTTTTTACCTCTATACTAAATGCAAATGCAATACCCAAAACCGTCAATCTTTCAGAGATAAAATTAGAACCAATCCAGAATTTCTCAATAAACAAAATAGGCGAAGAAAACTCTCAAATTTATGTAGACAGACAATACGAAATAAAAAACCAACTCCGCCTGGACCACTTAAACGAGGAAGAAAATGAACTAATAACCCAACTTTGTTTAGAATACGCGGACATTTTTTATCTTGAAGGCGATCAATTAACCTTCACTAATGAAATTAAACACGTAATAGATACTAATGACGCGAAACCAATTTTTACGAAATCGTATCGATACCCCCAGATACACAAAGAAGAGGTCAAAACGCAGGTATCCAAAATGTTAGACCAAAATATTATTCGTCACTCTAGCTCCCCCTGGTCGTCCCCAGTGTGGGTCGTCCCAAAGAAACTCGATGCATCGGGGAAACAAAAATGGCGCGTAGTCGTGGACTACGGGAAACTCAATGAGTTAACTGTAGGAGATAAATACCCCTTACCAAACATTTCGGACCTCCTAGATCAATTGGGTAAATGTCAATACTTCACCACATTGGACCTTGCATCTGGGTTTCACCAGATTGAGATAGATCCAAAAGATATCCCGAAAAGCGCCTTCAGCGTAGACAATGGCCATTATGAATTTGTCCGTATGCCCTTCGGACTTAAAAATGCCCCTTCCACCTTCCAAAGGGTTATGGATAATATCCTCGTAGGTATCCAGAACGAGAGATGTCTCGTATACATGGATGATATCATCGTATATTCTCCGACAGTCCATGAACATATTTCCCGTCTCACCGAAGTGTTCAAACGCCTTCGAAATGCCAATCTAAAAATTCAACCTGATAAGTGCGAGTTTCTTCGTAAAGAGGTCGCATATCTAGGCCATCTCGTTACCAATGAAGGAGTAAAACCAAACCCCGATAAGATACGGTGCATCCAAAATTTTCCCCAGCCTACTAACCAAAAGGAGATCAAATCCTTCCTTGGGCTGGCAGGCTATTATCGCAGATTTATAAGTAACTTCGCGAAACTATCCAAACCCCTCACCAAATTGTTACAAAAGGATGTTCCTTTCGTTTTCGACTCAGAATGCAAAAAATCTTTCGAGGAATTAAAGCAAACTCTCACTTCAACCCCAGTTCTTATCTACCCGAACTTTGACGAAACATTCCTACTCACCACAGATGCAAGTGCCTTTGCCATCGGCGCTATACTCTCACAAGGCCCTATTGGCAAAGATTTACCGATTGCTTTCGCTTCAAGGACGCTTTGCAAAGCTGAAAGTAAATATTCCACCATCGAGCGTGAACTTTTAGCCATAGTATGGGCAGTGAAACACTTCCGTCCATACATATTTGGTCGAAAATTCAAACTCATAACAGACCATAGACCCTTAACATGGCTCTTCTCTATAAAAGACCCCGGAAGCCGTCTAGCACGCTGGCGACTAAAGCTCGAGGAATACGAGTACGAAATCGAGTATAAACCCGGTCGCATTAACAAAAACGCAGATGCCCTGTCTCGCATAAAGATAAACCACATCCGAGACTATTCTAACTTCCAAGCAGAATCCAAACTATTAACGTACCCCATTCAAGGACCCTCGACATCAGGAGAACCCGACTCTGACATTCAAAGTGACACGACAGACACAAATGACCAAGAGAACGCCTTAAAAGAATTCGAAACCTTTACAAGGTTGTATAAAACAAAATCGCTTATCGATTACTCTAAGATCGAATTTTCGAATGGACAACTTCTAGACAAAACCAACAAAAATATAGTGACCTTTTTCCAACAAAACAATCTCGAAGATTTGCATTACAAAATCCTTGAAGATTTGTACGAAGAAAACACAGACTTTCGGAATTTAGAATTAAATAAATTATCCAGTAAGTCGGTGCGGCATAGAAATTATTTTATCGTAGCTCTACCATATGACCCCGAAATAGTAATTCAACATCTGTTTATCTCATTGTACAATAGTCGCGAAGCATTCGAGGACTCTAAGACGTACCATATCGAAAACAATATAGAGCTCCCTATCCTCGAAATTTTGTCATTCCTTTTAGCAGAAAAAGATGTAAAACTTAAAATATGCCAAAACGTTACTAAAATACCTAACGATGATCAAATTCCCATTATTATCGATCAATACCATACCGGGAAAGCCCATCTCCACCGCGGAATAAATGAGACCATTCGGCGCATTCGAGAAAAATACAATTGGCCAGGATTGACAAAGGACGTCGAAAATTTTGTAAAAACTTGTAAAATTTGCCAAGAGACGAAAGTCTGTCGCAAAAACCTAGAAACCCCTCTAGTAATCACGGAAACACCCAAGTCCCCTTTCGAACGCATAAACATTGACGTTCTGGAAGTTCCCACAAAAAATTACGCGCTTACAATACGCGACGAACTCACAAAATTTAGCCAAGCGTACCCCATCAAAGATAAATCGGCGAAATCCATCGCAAACACTCTACTCGTTTACTTCCAACACTTTGGAACGCCTTTACGAATCCATTGCGATTACGGCCGTGAATTCGATAACGCAACTTTACGAGATTTATGCCTCCTTTATGACATAAAAATAACACAATCAAGCGTGGGACACCCCCAGTCAAACGGTTCCTTAGAAAGGTTTCACTCTACCTTGTTAGAGATGATCAGAGTACACATGACAGAACACCCCGACGAACACCCCTTCAACATACTACCTTACGCGGTAATATGTCACTTGTCACGAAATATATCAGAGATTTAAATAATCGTCTCTCTTATTATTATAAAGTCGCACGCGCGAGAACCGAAACACAGAAACAAAAAGCGAAGGTTCGATTTGATGCCCATGTTTCAAAGGAAACCCCCGAATATCAAATTGGTCAAAAGGTATATCTGAAAGAGTCCCAGATCACCGATAAGTTACGCAATAAATTTAACGGGCCATTTGAAATCCTTGAACTCCACAAAAACTCAGCCACCCTCCTTAACACAAAAACAAATCAAAAAACTAAAGCTAACTTTGACAGACTAAAACCATATTTTGAAGCCTAAATTACCATTACAGGTTCACCCTGCTGATCGGAACAGCCATGTCCCAGTACCAAATAACACCCATCAATAACACCGTCGGAGTCTACTACCACGACGAAACAAGAATAGTAATTTCCAACGACAGATGGACTCTATTAGTCCACAAAAATCTATCAAGCCTCGAAGAAGCCTTCACCAACAATAACAAAATTTTAGAATCAATCGTTAATATATTCAACCGCGACTCACGTGAAACTAAAGAATTTCTGGTCAAAGTTAAAACGCACATAACGCTTCTTAACCAAATTTCAAATTCCCTTAAGGTAAAGTTTGAAGAAGTGTTCATTAACACTAAACGGTTCAAACGTGGTTTAATAAATGGAGCAGGTAGCATATTCAAAGCAATTACCGGCAATCTAGATGCTGAAGACGGGCAATTCTTCACAGACAGTATCAATAAACTAAATAACGACCAACACCAAATTGAAAATCTCTTAAAAAACCAAATATCTGTTACTTCTACCGTCATAAAAACCTTTAACGAAACAGTTCAGGACATACAAATTAACATAGAAACTTTTAACGAGGACATGAAAAAGATTCAAACCGCATTCCACAAAGTAAATGATAGAGTCGCACTGGTTCAAGCCGAACTAAAATTTGTAGAAACATGTGAAAAACTAACTGAAAGTTACCTGTACCTTCAGAGTAACCTAGATGACATTTTAAATTCAATCACCTTTGCCCGGTTGAAAATAATACACTCTTCAATTATTACACCTGAAAATTTGATTACCGCACTTCAGAAAATCTCTCAAAATCTAGTTAAAAATAATTTACCCCTTCCAGTAAAATACTCAAAAATTCCCCAATATTTAGAAATTATTGAATTAGAAGCCTTTCAGTCAAAATCAGATCTTGTCTTCATTTTAAGAATACCATTAGTAGAACAACAGCTCTATACTTTGTATCATTTATACCCTATTCCGATTCTAGACAATAGAACTGGCCTACACCACGTTTTGTCATTTTCTCAAAAATTCATTGCGCGAAACGATGATTCGTTAATGTACATCCCTGTCAAAGATCTGAGCACATGCAAACAACTAGATGCTCGCAAGAAATTATGTTCAGACCTCTACGCCTACCCGATCGACACTAGTGCAGCATGCGAAGCCCAGCTACTCAAGAACTTCAGGAAAATTCCTGAAAATTGTGAAAGTTCCCTCGTCTACGGACAAGGATATAACGTTCAGAAACTACAAGACAATGTGTGGCTAATTATTGTGTCAGAACCTATCCATATCACTATAAACTGTAATCAAATGGATACAAAAATTTCTAGTGTTAATAGGAACGCAATATTAAAACTCCACCCGGACTGTTACGCGTTTGTCGGTATAACAAAAGTGCAAGCAGAAGGGCGCAACACTATTAACATTACAGACAATTCACATCCAGTGCTTATACCCTATGACTGTTGTAGTGACATCCCTGAAAAATTCCAACTACCCAAGTTAGAACCCCTGCAGTTCGACCATCTAAATGTAGAGAATTTAGACATAGCCAACCACAAACTCGAACAATACTCGAGAGACTTGGACAAACTAATTAATGAGCCCTTTATAACCAAACATTTTTCCGTGAGTGTGTATATAACTATTGGCATCGCAATTTGTCTCCTCACTTCCTACATTGCCTGGAAATGTAAGAAAAGATGCTGTTGGTGCAAGAAATCCGAAGATACAACCCCTAATGAGATGCTAAAAAGAATCAACACCCTTCTGAGAAGAAGACCTCATCTACATACAGAGGAAGAAGAAATGACCGATTTTTCTCAAAAGTCAGTGAATAACACTGACTTTTCAAAAAAAGAGGGAGTTGTTATATGCTAAATTAATATACTTTATATATTTGTCATATTCTAAATTAATATTAAAACATTACAGTAACCATTCAGACTAAATTATCAAGTAATATGATACCCTTATCGAGATAACAACTTCCTCGAACAACATGCACACATGTGCACATGTGAAACGCTGGCATAGCGTTAATTCCTGGAATGCCTATGTCAGCGTCTACAACCAATGTTATAAATACAGCCAAGACTGGCAGCAGAATCAGTTATGATACTCACGTCTCACATATAGACATATATTTTTATTGTACCAAGTGTAGTTAACCATATATATAAATCAATTGTAAAAGTTAATAATAAATGTTTTTAAAAAGTGAAAATAGTTATCAGTGATATAAAATATATATATATATATATATATATATATATATATATATATATATATATATATATATATATATTTATTTTACTAGAGTATATATTTTGATTGTAGTTGTTACATTTTATATTTGTGTCATTTGTGTACCTTTTACTTACACCATATTGTTCTATTTATCGATATTTTATTTAAATCTGTTGTTATTTGTCCTGTAATTGGGTTTCACCCGTTGGATGAATTATATAAATAAATAAATAAATAAATAAATAAATAAATAAATAAATAAATAAATAAATAAATAAATAAATAAATAAATAAATAAATAAATAAATAAATAAATAAATAAATAAATAAATAAATAAATAAATAAATAAATAAATAAATAAATAAATAAATAAATAAATAAATAAATAAATAAATAAATAAATAAATAAATAAATAAATAAATAAATAAATAAATAAATAAATAAATAAATAAATAAATAAATAAATAAATAAATAAATAAATAAATAAATAAATAAATAAATAAATAAATAAATAAATAAATAAATAAATAAATAAATAAATAAATAAATAAATAAATAAATAAATAAATAAATAAATAAATAAATAAATAAATAAATAAATAAATAAATAAATAAATAAATAAATAAATAAATAAATAAATAAATAAATAAATAAATAAATAAATAAATAAATAAATAAATAAATAAATAAATAAATAAATAAATAAATAAATAAATAAATAAATAAATAAATAAATAAATAAATAAATAAATAAATAAATAAATAAATAAATAAATAAATAAATAAATAAATAAATAAATAAATAAATAAATAAATAAATAAATAAATAAATAAATAAATAAATAAATAAATAAATAAATAAATAAATAAATAAATAAATAAATAAATAAATAAATAAATAAATAAATAAATAAATAAATAAATAAATAAATAAATAAATAAATAAATAAATAAATAAATAAATAAATAAATAAATAAATAAATAAATAAATAAATAAATAAATAAATAAATAAATAAATAAATAAATAAATAAATAAATAAATAAATAAATAAATAAATAAATAAATAAATAAATAAATAAATAAATAAATAAATAAATAAATAAATAAATAAATAAATAAATAAATAAATAAATAAATAAATAAATAAATAAATAAATAAATAAATAAATAAATAAATAAATAAATAAATAAACCGCCAGAAGAAATAATTATTTATTTAGATTATAAAACGCATTTTTTATCAAAGATTTTTTTCTCACATTTAAATACTAGTTACGAGACATCTGTGTGATGTTTTTGAATTATTTTCATTTCCTAAAAATATACAGATTGGCCAAAAATTATTTTTCAATTTAGAAATTTTTGAATTGAATTTTCTCAATTTGTTCAAATAGAACACCCTGTATAATATAATGCTTTTTTTCTTTAAATGCTCATCAGTACCAGGGCCGGCTCCACAGAGGACCTAAAAACAAGTTGTTTAATAAAAAATTCTCAAGATGAAAATTGTTAGAATAAATAATTACAACAAATGAGGTTTTGGCAAATTTCTCATTAGACTACCAAGAAAGGCTCCAGCGAGGTCCTAAGAAAAATTTTTAGCTCGATTTTTTTAGAGGCGACGCTAGGGAGGACCCAAAATCAAGTTTGTGTTGAATTAAAAAAAATAAAAATAAAAATTGTTTAAGATGGAAAATTTCTTACCAGAGAGTCAGAAGCGGCTCCAGGGAGAACCCAAAAATTAAAAAATTCTTTTAAGATGAGTTGCCTCATGAGACGAGAGCCATCTATTGACTCCTGTAGGTAGCACGTAGAAAAAAAGTATTAATTGTGTCCATTATTTGATTTGGAGAAAAAACTTGTGTTCTTGTGTCCTTAATCAAATTTGTATTACGCACATAAGTCACGTGAGCGGTAGCACTACCAACTGTAGGTTTCAAGTCTTTCTGACCATGAGAATTCCGAGCTTTTCACGCTGTAACTCGAAAACTAAATGGGCTAGCATGTTTTTCTCCGACGGATTATTTTTCTCGTGACTTCATTAACATTTCCACAGTTTTTTTTGTTGAAATCTGATGGGTTTTTCAAGCTTTGGGAGTCAATTCAAGGTACCTTCCCCCGTTGCCTTAAATAGATCAACTTCGGAGCTCTGTAACTTTCGTTCACGTAAAGTAAAATGTATTGAGATTCGAGATTTAGTTCAAAGAACACTTCCAAAAGATATCAAAGTTTCATTGATATCTTATGGAGTTCGATTCATGAGGAAGGGCCCAAAAAATATTTTTGTTAAAAAAAATTTAATATATCAATTGTTTAGAGTAATTACAATAAAAGATTCTTTGCAAATTTTTCGTCAGGCTGACAGGGGCGGCTTCAGCCAGAGCCTAAGAAAAACCTATATTTATAAAAATATGTTCTAGTTTTTAAGTAATTATTTCTATTAAATATAATAATAATAATGATAATAAAAAATGTAAAATATTTTTTCGCAGCCCGGCATTTATACACCTCGCGGAAGGCTCCTCATTTGGATTGAGGTGCCTGAGTCAGATACGAAATTTTAAAAAAGTGATAAGTTTTCTAAAAAATTTGTAGTTTTAAGTCTTGTTAAATCTTTTATGTTAGATGTAAGTAATTGTAATAGGTACCTTTTTAGTCTGTTTGTCCTAGAAGGAGTTTAGGTTTAAGTTTTTAATTGTTTTGGACCGAACCATACCCGTCCCGCCCGATCCTGCAATCCGCCATCGCGTAGCGCGGTGGTTGCATGGTCGGTCCCGGGATGGGTTCTGGGGAGGTACGTATTATATTATAAATGTTAATAAAGTTATGTGGAATTGAATTTAATTGAATTGGATTCAGAAAATTATGCAGAATTCAAAAATGCAATAATATACAGAGTGCCGCTTATCATGTATGTAGTATTATCTTAAATTTCAATCAATTATCTTCAAAACTAAAGGAGAAAAGGGGGGTATACCATGATACTGTTACACCCGGTATATACGTATGGGTACATATAATTTTTTTTGTATGTTATCTCTTAGTGTAGTAACATGTTTATATTTTTGCAACACTGTTCATTAGCGATGCCTTTGTGAGAGGTTTTAACCGAATTTAATAGTTTGTATTTTAATGTTATATTTCTCCAGTATTTAAGACCTAATCGTTTTCAATGTTAGTGTTATATTTGTTACTTTGTTATTTTATTGTTCTAGCTTAACCGTCAACTTAATTAATTATGTTATTTTAAAATATTTCTCATATTCTTCATGTACAGTGCATGATCTGCACTTATATGAAGTATTTATGGTCGGTAGCCGAGTGGGTTAAGGCCCGAGGTGGTAATCGCGATTAATCATACGGACATCGCGCCACGGGGTTCGAATTCTAGCTCCGGCACTGGCACTGTCGGAGGAAATGGTTGTATGTATGCGTTTTTTCAATGTGTAACGCCCTTCCGCACAAGCCCTGACTTCTGGAATTGGGGGTTGTCTAATTTCTGTGGTGTTTATATATATATATATATATATATATATATATATATATTTATTTATTTATTTATTATTAGTTTATTTACATGAATGTAATTTTGAATTTACTACCTCGTAGTTTTTTATACATTCTTTTTCTCGCAAATAAACTTATTATTATTTAAATAAAATTTAATTTAAAAATAATAAGCATTTTTGAAAAACAAATAAATATTTTGTTCGAATTTTGTATAAGGCGGTTTTTCATCAGAATCATTCGCATTCCTCTTCGTAGTCCCATGTGAAAGCAATTTGTATATAGCTGAAAGCATCTTTCTGAGGAAATGAAAACCAACTTCCTAATGATCTAAAAAAAAAAATCCAAAACAAAAAAAACATATTTCTTTTACGACCAACGATTGATTATTAGTAACTATTTCAATATACAGACCAACCGATTCAACAAGCATTCTTTTACCTTCAGTTTATATTTTCAGGTCTATATCCACTCGGAAGCCTAGCAAATCATCGCTGTTTCCCAAACACTATTCACGTGTTCGACGATAAGCAAAGAATGGTTACCAGAGCTGCAGTTTTCATACCAAAAGACACAGAAATCTTTCATTCCTATTCAAGGATAATTTGGAGTACAACTACCAGACTATATCATTTACTACGAACAAAACATTTTGTTTGTAAATGTGAGAGGTGCTTAGATCCCACAGAATTTCGCACATACATGAGTGCCATTAGATGCAGTAAATGCAAGGGAAATGTCATTTCCGTCGATCCGTCGAGATCAACAAGTACTTGGCAGTGCGAAGACTGCAAAGACCTGATTCCAGGAAAAGATGTTGGAAAACGCATGTCCCTTTTAGGATCAATACTAAGAGGGTTTGAAGATACAGATTTTAACCTTATGTACAAATTCTTAGATGGGAAGCTGGCAAATTTGGTTTCGCAAAATAATGAAGTTGTCGTAGAGCTTAAATACAAAATTATTTGGATATTAGGATACAAGAAGGGATTTTCTTGGAAAGGTACGTGAAAATTTCCGTCCATTTAAATATCCAAATATATTGACGTGATATTCTCTTGTACTTAAGGTAAAGAACATATTCAGGTTGATTTGAGCTGTGAATTGTGAATAAGATGCATTTTATTCTAAGTAGAGATTTGCATGCATGTGTTCTGTTTTCTTTTATTTTTGTTTGATAAATACATGCAATTTTTGTATTTTAACCATTAAAGACAGATAGACCTGCTTACAATATACAGAATGACTTTAAATAGATTTAAAACTAGTTATAACAGAATTTAATGACAAATAGAATCAGTTATTTTAAATAAATGCACTCAATTATTGTTATACTAATTATTAAAACGTTTAAAACATTTCTAACTGTTTACGCATCTAATATGTTCAAGTAGATATAAGATTTTAAATTAATTTGTGCGGAAAATTGATAAAAGTGAAAAAGGCTCAATATCACGTGATGATTAAATAAAAAGAGAAGAAACCAATTTGTTTATGTCACGAAAGATTAAAGGTGGTATTTACAATTTTATATGAAAAAAAAAAATAAATTGGAGAGCGTGGAAAAATGGAAAAGTGGGGGTTGCCAGGTGATAGGAGAATAATAAAAAATTGAAAAGTTGAAGGGGAATTTTGTAAAGAAAAAAATATTATAATAAAATAGAGAATAGAAAGAAAAGTGCTTAGAAAATTTTCATGAATGAAACACAAAAAATCAAGTGTTAGGATTTTGACAAGTACGGCAAAAGAAGACTAACATTAATTCATTTTAAGGCCAAGAAAACGAGTCCTGGTGGAAAATGGTATCTCCGTTGGAAGGTGAAAAAGCATTTAGGATAATAACTGGACGTCGCAGATATATTCAGTCGATAAATTAATAACTTGGAAATAACTAATATTTTAAATTTTTATAAACAAATTTTAGTTTCAACTTAATTATATCCAAATTATTTTAATCTTAGAACCATAGTTATTTATTTATCTAGATAGGGAAATTGTATCTTTTCGTTGTATGATATAGCTGTTGTCACAATACATCGTTCAGTTGATTTGAATTTGTTTTATTGTTTATGCGTTTCAATATGTGTTTTCTTGATTCCGGACTTTCGACCTTTAGAATTAAATTTAGAAATTATATATTGTGTGGTATTTTA
Source organism: Leptura quadrifasciata (assembly GCA_963675555.1). NCBI lineage: Eukaryota > Metazoa > Arthropoda > Insecta > Coleoptera > Cerambycidae > Leptura > Leptura quadrifasciata. The sequence goes on along the minus strand of OY776676.1, from coordinate 22,429,105 downwards.
GCTTTATCAAGTGAGAATATCATCAATATCAGTAATATATTTAATATATGTTTAAAATTCATTTATAATTAATTAATAATATATTTAAATAAATAATACTTAAAATTTTACTGTAGTAAAATAAATATTCTATATTCTTTTAGAACTACCTATAGAATTATTACATATTAAAAAGACGTTTTGCGAGGACATTTTGTCATTATTGGAAAAATTAAGAACTGGTCAATCCAAAATGAGGGGCTTACTGTTGTATGAATTGTACGAATGCCTGAGGGAAATACAATCAAGGGAACAGAAAGCAAATCAGGTACATATTAATAAAAATAATAGTGGCACAAACGCCTACTAAAAAATTGTATGTAAAATTTGTATAGGGTTATTCACTAAATATTGACCCCCCCCCCCCTTTATATCTGTTATTATTGAAAATAGAAAAAAAGTTTCGTATAAAAGTTGTAGGATCTTACTAATATTTTATTGAAACGTGATAAAAAGACAATAACATGTATAGGTCATGTGATACGATATAAATATATGTTTTAAATGGAACACCTTATATATTGTATTTTAGAGAAGCCCTTTTTCCCCTAATTTCAAATATATAACATCGTATAGGTCTACTTTATATACTTCTTGACATATTTGACATTCAAAATGCAAATGAGCTGCTTTATTGCAAGAAGAGTGAGCCATGCGTGTCAAAACACAAGTGAAACAAAAATAATAAGGTAGGCCACGAAAACAACTATTTTATTGTTTATTCAATTGTTTATTCAATTTTGAGATTTCAAATCGTCCCAGCATTGCCTATCCAAATGGGAATTTGATTATTTAAATATTCCCGAAGCGCTATGTGGAATCGCTCCGTCCTGATACCTGTTAGATATAGTCAAAATATAGGAACCTTAGTTTCTGTAATGTTTACAAATTTGCAGTAGTCTCGGGACTTTTTAGTTTTCTTTATTTGTATCCCGTGTTAAGAACTTTACTTGAACGCGGGCTTTCTTTCTGTAAGTACTTGTTTTTGCTGATGTTAATATTCCAATTTTATTGGTGGACATTACCGTTTTGTATTTGTATAATAAACCTGTTTTCTAAGTTTGCCGTTCATTATTCTCAATAATACCAAATCATTCTAGACAATACATGAATGAATACATGACGTTGTATCCGAATCGAGCGATTCGTTACAGCAAACGAGGAAGAAGATCTAGAGATATTGTTATATTTTGAAGGTAAAAAAATAATTTATTATAAAAATAGATCGATACCTTATTTTAATATTTGTTTTAGAAAATTCGTTTAATAGTTTATTAAATGCTTGTCGTGAAATGGAAAAAAAGTTATTCCAACATTCAAAGAACTTTTAAAAAGCATCAATATAAATAAGCCTTACAAAATATTACCCGCCCAGGAACTGAATTTTTTTTTATTTTTTTAATACATTTATTTAACGTCGGCCTATTTCCGCTACTGAGGCCTAACACCGACGCCTGTAGACGAGCTACCCCCAACCAGGAATTTTGCCGAACCTCTTCCCTTAAGAAGAGTAGGGATCTTTTACTTGCCTAACATTTAATAGACAAGGGACCGACGGCTTTACATCCCCTCCGAAGGATGGTATATCTCCTATACAACCCTCGCCTAAGGTTGTATAGCTTCCGCGCATACACTGATATACAAGCCGCTGGAAGATGTGTGAGGCGAGAACGCGGTTTCCGTTGGAATGGTCACCAATCCAAGTACTAACTGCGCCTGTCGTTGCTTTACATCGCATACCGAAGTATGTACATAGTAAAGACGCACCTACGCTCGCCCCCAGGAACTGAATGAAGACCAAAAACGTAGAAGATTGGAGTTTTGTCAGTCAGAGAAAGGTCAAGCAAATAATAAAAATCGGGTAGAAAATCAATCCACGTTTGGTGTGGAATTTTTCAAAACAAAATAATTGGGCCTATATTATATGACTTTATTTTGACACGACAAACATATCTCGAAATAATTTTACCAGAGGTAGATCGTCTAATTCAAGAATTCCCTATAGGCATGGACATATTGTCTAGAATGATTTGGAATCAGGACAGAGCGATTCCACATAGCGCTTCGGGAATATTTAAATAATCAATTTCTCATTTGGATAGGCAATGCTGGGACGATTTGAAATGTCAAAATTGAATAAACAATAAAATAATTATTTTCGCGGCCTACTTTGTTATTTTCGTTTCACTTATGTTTTTACACGTATGGCTCACTCTTCTTGCAATAAAGCAGCTCATTTGCATTTTGAATGTCAAATATATCAAGAAGTATTTGAGATAGACCTATACGATATTATATATTTGAAATCAGGAGAAAAAGGGCTTCTCCAAAATGCAATAATATCTAGGGTGTTCCATTTAAAAAAAAAATATATATTTATTTCGTATCACGTGAGCTATACATTATTTTGTTTTTTAATCACGTTTCAATAAAATAAGGTAAGATCCTACAACTTTTATACGAAACTTCTTGGTCTATTTTCAATGATAACAGAAATAAAAGGGGTATAAATATATAGTGAATATCCTGTACAATTTATGACTTTTGACAAAAAAATCGCCTTCACAAATAGCATTTCAACATTTTTTGTATATTTCTAATCTAAATGTCTGTGATATTTTTAAAATAGAAAATCAAATTGTAAATATTTAGCACTTTTTTCCTGTTTTAGATGTATGGTCAACAGATTGAAAAATATTTCGATGAGGCCTCAGATATTTTAAAGTTTGATGTCAGCGCCCCTGATGCAATTCAGCAAAAATGGAAAATACTGCTATGACACCATAAGAAGATTGTTGTTTATAATGTCACGATCAGATATCAGATAGCATGGTTATTGTCTGAATTATAATGAAATAAATGTTTTCTCTACGGCTAATGTCCAAGATGTCGATGTTGCCGGAAGAAAAAAAGTTTCTTTGTCTTTTTATTTTTTGACTATTTCTAACTGACAATAAATGCAAAAATGCGCAAGAAATAAAACACATAAGAAATGAAAACAAGATATATTTATAGAGGTATTTTATGAAATTGTTTGTACAGAAAAGTATTATTTTATTGTCCTTAATTCTGAAAGAATACAAGTAATTGAGGAAGCTCTATATGCTGTATGTCTTAGAATTGCCGGTCGCTGGATAAAAGTTCGATAAAGAAATATATTATTTTCTTAAAAGTAGTACAAAAATGTGCGATAACATGTAAACTGGATAGACAAGGACAGTAGAATTCTGTCTAAAATACTTAATGTCCAGGAGAAGCGCAAAAAGATATAAACCAATGAATTTTAGTCCTTGAAAGTAGCATCTCCGGAATAAATTGGATTAACTAAATTTGCAGAAATTCGTCAATATTAATTAAACGCGAATATTTGGCTAAATTCAGTTAACCTTTTTATTTTTTGTAAAAATCCTTCTTTTGGGTTTAATTTTGCATTCTGTTCATATTCATTTATTCTTTTTATGTTTGTTTAAGCCGCCTGTCTATTTGACACATCAAATATCTCGCTTAATATCTATTGCAGAAGAATAAAGATTTAGAAACAGTTATCCCATTTTTTGTGAGCTATATTTCAGTTAAAAGAAATGTGAGATCCGTAGCCTACTTTGTGAGATATATTACAAAAACCTGAAAAATAGGAAAACCTCAAACGGTTATACCTGCCTTATTTGAGGAGATACAAAAAAAGTTAAAGGGATGAAAGTTGACGGCAAAGGTAATAAGAATAATAATGTGAGGTTTGTTCTTTTCATTTCTGCACAAGAGCATGTTTCAAAGCCAATTGCGTTTTTCGAATTTTTTGATATACATTATTATTCTTATTTCCTTGCCGTCCACTTTCATCCCTTTAACTTTTTTATATTTCTCAAATAAGGAAACTAGTTTGTGGTTTTCCTAATTTTCAGGTTTTTGTAATATATCTCACAAAGTAGGCTATGGATTTCAAATTTCTATTTACTGAAATATAGCTCACAAAAAATGGGATAACTGTTTCTAAAACTTTAATCTTCTACAAAGCTTTCAATAATGATCACAGGACACGTGATTTTTTAGTTCATCTTTTAGGCTTGTCATGTGTTAGTCATGTCACAACCTTCCATACTAGGGATATTTTAATTCGTATGTAACTAAGGGTACGTTTTAAATTATATTTGCTGACGGTTTTTTTCGACAAAGTTACACGAAATCTCGACGGAACGCACGGTTTAATTGGCTCTGAAACTGAACACGCATAGGCATATCCTAACATTTAACTATTTATTTTAATCTGTAATGTCATATCATAGACGTACTCTGTGGTAGTAGTAGTGTTTTGGTGGATATTGCATAATTATCAGTTCTTTTTCACGAGTTTTGAATTGTTTTAATTATTATTTGAGTACTAATCAGTTCTTTTTAGAACTACATAATTTACATCAGTTATCTTCTGGAGAGTAATGATAAAGAGAAAAAGAATGTTAGGTTAAGTAATGTTTTTTAAATTTTATTCTAGTCCGGTCTTGCAATGGTTTTTACACCAGAGCAAGATGCCTTCATTTTGATGGCTCATTTTCGAAGTGGAACTCGCAACGAAGATGGATCATGAAAGTATTCATTGCAATCGTGCATCGAACAATTTATGGAAAAATTTCCTGACGCAAATATTCCATATGACACATTTTCAAATCGTAAATATGTACTCGTTGATCGTTTTGCAAAAGAAAACTGCCTTTGCAGGGAAAAATCCATTGGTAGACCAACTGTTTTAACAGAAGTGGTTATAAATGACGGTCGAGAAAGAATGAATCAAAGCCCGACAAAATCCATACCAAGTTGTCCCCTCATACAGGTAGGTACTTTTACACTAAATTTTTTAATTACTGAATACGTTAGATACCATTTAAATTTAGTTTCTTGAAAATAAAATTATTATCAACAACTAATAACGATACGTACTAAAACTCTTGTTTATATATAAAACCTGAATGCAAATAAAAAAATATATATAACTGGGTTCTCTTCAGATGTCTTAATATACCTAAACGACAAATCAACGAATTTTTTTTGTTTAGGTCTTTCAGTTGGAACAACCCATAAAGCACTCAAAAAACTCCATTTGCATCCATACAAGGTAACCGTTGTTCAAGAACTATTACCCCCTGATTTTGAAAGTCGAGTAAGATATTGTCGTTGGTTCAACGGAAATTTAAATAACAATAATGTATTGGATTTAACCTATTTTACTGATGAAGCGTGGTTCCACTTAACAGGTTACATCAATAGTCAGAACTACAGGACATGGGCTACAGAAAACCCCCACACTTACGTAGAGACAAGTTTACACCCCTTAAAAGGTGTATGGGTGGCAATATCCAGAAGGCGAATTATAGGCCCTATATTTTTTCGTGAAACAATGCCCAAAGGTATCAAACTCTTATTTTAGAGCCATTTCTGGCGCAGTTGCATGATGATGAACTGCAAGATGGTTATTTCCAGCAAGACGGCGCCACTGCATACAGCAAGAGCTTCACTTGATTTTTTATGGGAGTTTTACGATGACCGATTAGTCAGCCAGGGACTATGGCCTGCACGGTCTCCAGATCTAACGCCCTGTGATTATTTCTTATTTGGACACATGAAGAACAATGTTTTTAAAAATAGATTACATACCATTGACGAATTACAAGAGGCAATAGAAAGAGAAATCCGCAATATTACTGTTGATCAGTTACAGAACGTATTCGAAAATATGAAACGAAGAGTCCATGTGTGTTTAGAAACTCAAGGCAGCCATTTTGAGCATTTGTTATAATTTCTTGGCATTTCGTATTAAAATGTATTCATTCATCTTCTAATTTAAATCTCATGTAACAAAAGTTTTTATTATGCAATTTCTTTTATTTACTGTGAATTGTTCGATTCGAATGTTTATATTCATGTTTGTGGAAATAAAGATTATTTTGAATTAGGTGTAATAATTTATTTCTTGCGAACATTTTTTTATTCAGATAAAAGGAATCCCATTTAAATTTGCTTTTAACATTAAAATCTTCTTAAATTTGATGAATAAATGAATTATCATAAATTTTTTACCTTTAACTAGAACGCCAATGGATTTAGGGTATTTCTGTTTAGTGCAATACCATCGTGTATAGTTGGTTGTCTATATTTTTGCGGTCACGTGTCCTGTGATCATTACTGAAAGCTCTGTACAATAGATATTAAGCAAGATATTTGGTGTGGTCCTCATAAAATAAACAGACGGTATACTTATTAATTTTATTATTTTTGCAGAATTTGTGATAAGAATAAGATATATGTGGTAGATAAACACATAAAAAGAAGAAATTATAACCAACATATGAATCAATACCTAAACGAAGTTTATGAATGTTTACCATTTTAAAATCTTTTATTTAAAAGTTACCCATGTTCATTTCAGGCACAATCTTTCAAGAGGGCCTGGAAAATCGAATCTATAGATGGAATAATGATCTACTTATATTTTTTGCAAGTTTCCCCTGACATTATATACGTATACAAGGTGTTCTCAAGCCAGTGTTCTAAATTATTCAGCGATATTTTACGCACAAAATTATGGAATGATTGGGTAAAAATTGTCACCAATGTCATTTTTATATATCTGAGTTTCAAAAAAACGTACAAGCTAAATATTTTGAAGGAAAAATAATACTTTGAGAACTAAACTTACATTAAAAAAAAATTGTCGCAAGGGAATTCGTCAATTCATTCATGATTTAGTTATTAGAAATAAAATAAAAGATGAGTTGCTCTAACGGGTAACTTTAAAATCCTGCAGTTCCATCCCGACATTTCATTTTAATGTCGATCAGTCTATTAGTTGTATCTATTATAAAATATATGAAGTTAGTTTTTCGTCATCATAAGAAACTTTTAATCTTGCAATGAAATCCTGCCAATGGAACTAATGGGTATTCATTATAATTTGGGCCTCGCTTAGCCCACAATTGATCATGAAATTGCTGTATCACGCACCAATTATGAGAGACGTAGAATCAACTTTGCTTGTCTTAACTAAGGGCCGATCTTTCTATGTTCTATACATGAAAAGGAAACATATCGTAATTTCCACACAACACATTTATTGACTTATCACCTATTTTCAAGGGGCTAGAAATATTTATTCTTCAACTGGCGCCTCCGCCAAAACATAGAACATTTTTTTTTTTCCTTGTAGATCTTACAGAGGTTAAAGTTCACGCACTTCTCTCAAAATGGGTGACTGATAGCAAGAAATGGATATCATATTTTGATTGCGCTGCACGAAATATAGTAGCTGCATCAAGGAAAGTATCAGAGAGGAATAATTTTTTAAACGCAGAACAGCGTCTTGCAGATAAACGTCATATTTTTGTACATAAAAGATCGCTATATAAATTATAGCATCAAATTTAGGAACATCCAGTACCTAAGTAATATAAAGATAGGTGCAAATTTAGATTTTTATATAATAACTATGATTCCAAAAAGGTTTATGATTTCCTTATTATGTCTTCAAATATTTTCTTTAGTGAACTACAGAAAATTTGAATAGTGTAGCATAGTCTTGTTTATTTTATATTATTTAAAATAGTGGATCAATCTCGATGGAATTGCGGGCTAATAACGTCACTTATTCACAAAATTATTAAAAATCGGCACATGTTTCTTTATAGCTTGTATTTTTTATCTTATCCATTACAAGCAATAAAAGAAATATACCTATGTAATTTTATAATAGTTTATTTTTACAAATTGCTATGTATTTTAAATGTCGAATAATGAGCTTCTACATTCAAAAGACTTATTGCTTTATCCACAAGAAAGATATCTAAATAAAATATGAACCGCTTAATTTTGAGGTTATGTTTAACTGGTGCATTTTTAGAGGCATACGTCCACCGCACTTGACTCAGCTATAAGATTATTTACTGTAAGTATCATGACTTAAGGAAAGGAAACAATTCTAAACTAAGGCCAATTTTAAAGCGAGTACTTGCAGAAATAAACGTCCTGAATAGCGAAAAGTATTTAATCAATATACTTCTCAAGAATTTTATTTGATTAGGTTTAAAGATATGCAATTATGAAAAATTATACTTCTTATTTTTCAGTAGTAATGCAAAGCGGGTTCTGGCGCACTCAGTAGAGGAACACTGCCGGTTCTCAATGACGTTATGAACTGGATGGTGTGTATCCATCAGGAGTCTTTGCGATTTAAAACCTGCTAATAGTTGTTTAAGATCTATGTATACCTGTTTAAAACTTATTTAGACCTGTTTATAGCTGTTTAAGACCTGTTTATCCAGTTTATGACGTCATTAGGAACCGGCCGTGTTCCTCTACTGAGTGCGCCAGAACCCGCTTTGCCTATCTACTTTCTTCCTTTAAAGAATATTAGAAAATTAGAAATTTCAACATTACAGTACCTAGAAATAAAAAACAAATTCATATTTACTTTATAATACTTCTTTTTGGTTTCTAGAATTTTCTCGTTATATATAATACTTTGTGATTTATTCGATGAAAACCGTTTTTAGATACACATCTCTGCCTTCTCAAGCTGAAATCTCGATTTTAAAGTCGTTATAATCTATATGTTATTAATTTATATGAAAAATTGTATGTCAACTTTTTTTTCTCCAAAATTTGATTCTTTTAATTTCAGTGGTTTCTATTTCTTGGTACTACCCTAAAAAGTCGCAAGCCATCACATTTTAGTTATATTATTTAATAATTATCGAAAAAAAGTAATTTAATTCACATGACAATGTTCCTAAATTAAAGTTTCTAGTTCCTGTATATTCTTTAAAAGTATTTATTAATATTAGTAAATAAAATTTTCATTAACGCCGTTATTATCTACAGAGAATGACTCACAAATTTGCAACTTCCCAAAGATATCAATTAAAAAAAAATTACAGTGATGGAAAGTCTAGAGAAATTGCTCTTATAGGCAGTTTATAAGTCTTTATAGAATTCAAGTACATACTGTGAAAATATATTTATTAATTACGTAAAAAATCATGGTATGTAGATAAGTCCGTGTATTATTAATAATAACAATTTACTTAATTTATTTTATATATCAATGTTCTAGATATCTATTAAAACTAGGCGGCTGCGATTAGATTAAAACGGCAAAAAAGTAACACCAGGAAGTCAATTGCTTTTCAAGGTTTATCATCATTAAGCACATGCCTCGCGATCCCATCGAAAAAATCCACGTGGTACACACATTAAAATTAATTATGTTTAAACATTTTACATAAAACACCTTGTAAAGGTTTTATTACAAATATATACAACATAGTAGAAATATTTTAAGCATTAATTTTATGTATTGGTCATACAAAATATTCCTTAAATTATTTATAAATACAAGAGGCCACTTAAGTCACCATACACATCAGATCATCCGCACACGATCCACACACTCTCATTAGAATTAGAACAAAAATCACAATTTGTAGACTTTATATCGGTCTGCATTGCAGACATAATATATTTTGTATTTATGGCACACCACTTTTACAGTCTGACAGACTGATATGTAATGATTTAAAGATTTTAAACACTATTATAGCACCTAACGTTACCCCCGCAAGGGATCAGTAATTGCTATATATTAGTCATTCCTTTCTTTTGAGACCTTCTTGCTTGGCACCTCTGAATCGGAGGAATTATGAACAGAATTAAACCACTGAGTCCGATGGCAACCCCTGCAAGACAGAACCCTGGATTGTAAGATCCTGTCAAATCGAAAAGACTCCCTAGAAAACAAAAACAAAATAAGTCAAGAAATATGTGTTTATTTAGCAAGGCAGTAGTAGAATCTCAGCCGCATCAAATCCAGTAATTCTGTATTTTTGCGGTTTGGAAATAAAAAGAATAGTTAATCAAGGTAATATAAAAATCCGTCATTTTTAAATTTTTTATAAAACTTGGTTTTCGGCGATAACTTTTTTCTTCGATTCTTAATTGTTTCGGATCGGATTTCTCGGAAAAAACTATGCTGGACCGGCTTTCAAACCAAAAATGTATCTCAAGTACAACATCGTTGTTTTCATTTTATAGTTAATAGGTAGTGGAAACAGTTCTAATTTTAGATTATTATTAAGAAGTGGTTATTAATTTTAAGACTAATCTTATCTCAATATTTTATCGTGTACTGTAAAATGATTGAAAAATAGGTCAACAATATTCCAATCAAATTGTCACTAAAAGACAAAAAATTACAAAACAGAATTTGTTACAGTACCTATTTACGTTTATAAAATGCTTAACAATTTCTTTTTAAATTATCTACACTGGACTTTTCAATTTCCTATAAAAATATATACTGTATGAAGAGTAGATTTTGGTATTAGGTATTAATTATTTCAAGTAAAAAATCGAGAATATAATGAAAAGAATACGTAGGACGATAAATGTTAAAGCATCAAACACTAGTTTAAAATTGGAACCAACAGATGGCGCTACCAACATCATAGATTTGTTCTGGTTTATTATTTATTTGTTATTCCACAAATCCGCTTGAAATTTAACATGCTTTTGCTTATACGAGAAACAGAACATATGCATATTATGAATTATGATACAATCCTGAAGGAAATATAATTAATTACTTCAGTATCATAAATACATATTAATTTGCATCACTCTCAACACTTCATTTCAATAAACAAGAAGAATTCGTAACAACTACGGAAAAATCGATCGAAAAACTTTTCCCATTTTTGACAATGTTTTCCCACAGTAACAGTATGATTTTTTTACAACATTTTAAAGTAGAGGTTTCAACGAAAAAAAAATCCGTCCTATAATTTTCAAAAATTAACATTTCGCACATCAACTTTTTTGATTGAACAATAGGCCTTTTTTCAAATTAAATTCGCATAAAATCAAAAAATAAATATTTCGCTTAAAAAAAATTAGTTTATTTGAGACATTAAAATCGAATCATTTCTGTGGGAGATAGAAACAAAAAAAATCAAAAAATTGGTTTTTGACGTTTCTCTCGATAGTTTTGAGGTTATGTTGAAAAATAAGAGAAAGAATATAAGAACAGTAGATCTTTCAATTATCTACAACTTTTGCGTTTATCTTTTTTTGATGAGATTGTAAAAAACCACGTTTCACACTTTTTTCCACCCCACCTTACTTCCGGTTATTTGTTGGGGTCCAATCGATTTTTCCGCATTTATATACTGTCGTGAGCAGAAAAAAATAGGACAACTTTTTTTTCTAATGTAAATTTGTCTCTGTTTGAATATGTAATGAGTAGCCGAAATAACACAGGTATCACTTTTAATTTATTTTTTATTTTGCTGTAGTTATTGCTATAGTAAATGACGGATGGTTAATGAGGCAAATTGCACTGTGTTATAACATTTACAAAAATTTGGTGTGTAACATTTTAAGAAAGTGGAGAATAAACGGTAGTAGAAATCCTGGATCAAAGGACAAAGGATATCCTACTTAACAAGAAACTAACTATTAATATTTCGTTATTGCACCATTTCTATTTATAACTTATATAAGTCTGTTTGGCATAGAATTAAATAACCTTATACAATAATCATTAGTAATAATATTTTCCCACGCATTATTTACTATTTCCAGTAATTCTTCGGCATTCCGTGGTCTCACATTTCGTTCTTGGATACTTCTTACGAGTAGTCCCCATACTTCTTCCACAGGGTTAAGATCTGGACTATGACTGGACCAGTTAAGAACATTGATGTTGTTATCTTGAAACCAGTTAGTTACGGTATGAGCAGTATGAACGGAACAATTGTCTTGTTGAAATATGAACTCATTATTAGGAAATAATTGTGACACAGAAGGGAGCATAATATTGTCTAAAATCTTAATATACGTTTCACTATTAAATCGTTCCTCAATGTGCCACAAAACACCAGGACCACGTGCCATATCCAAGCCCACATATTGACGGAAAATCTACCACTTTTATCATTGTTAGATATATATTTCTCATCGAATCGAGTATTCGGAGGGCGGTAAACACGAATACGACCGCTGTGTGCTGACTGGAAAGTTTTTCCGTTTGTAAAGATTACATTATTCCAAAAATTTACATCATGCGCTAAAAATTCAAACGCAAATCCTTCTCGAGCTTCTTTATGTTCAGCTTTAAGTAAGCATTTCTGTGCTGCTGCATGACAGCGTAGCTCCGATTCTCTTACTCGCCGACGACCAGTACTACTCGATCCAGGAAAATTCGTTTCTTCAGCCGCCTGAATAACTGAGTAAAATGGATTTTCTATAAAGCATTTACCAATTGCAAATCTTGTTGTTGAGTTGATGTCCTTCGTCGCCCTGGTCCAGGATCTCTACTAATCGTACCGTTTATTCTCCATTTTCTTAAAATGTTACACACCGAATTTTTGTCAATATTATGTCTGCAATTTGTCTCATTGACCATCCATCTTCTGCTTTAGCAATAACTCCAGATTTAAATAAATCGCTTGCTTATATGAGGCATATTAGTTTTTTGCACACTTGCAATAAATTATGACAACTAACTGACAATGTCACAAAAATTAAAGTTAGATGTACACAACTAGATTTTAGCAAAATAACATTATAAGACGTCCTATTTTTTTGCTCACGACCATACCATTAATCCTAAATTTTCCAGCCATATACTGCTAAGAATTATTTTTTGGACAAAAATTATCGGCACTGGACAAACATAGTAGCATTTTGCAATCTCCTGAAAAGCCGCAAAAAGTCGAAACATAAGTATTCCTAAATATATTATTTGGAGAAAATTCTAGTTCTTACTTAGATTAGTAACTAACTAAAAATTGTCATTGTCAACACGTGTGTAAATGCAAGTTTGCTGATTTTGATGCAAATATCGAAATTAAAAAACGTTTAAAATTACCTGCAATAGGTGGTCCGACAAGAGAAGCGATCCCTTGAAACAGAAGCAATAATCCGAAGGCGTTCGTTAATTTTTCGAGACCCAATAAATCTACAAGTATAACAGAGGTCAGTCCAACGTACGCACCAATGGTGAATCCAAATACAGTCCCATAAACAGCCAAAGCATAGAAACTACTACAGAAGGCACTAAGAAAAGTAGCTGAAAAAAAAACAGACATTTGGAATTATTCATAAAAACATATTAATAAAAACAGATAATAAAAAATTATAATAATATACAGGGGTAGTTCAGGATTCAGGAGCTAACGTCCTTGTGAATATCATCGTAGATACCTACGCTTTTATTCAATTTGAAATGGACTCAATTAGGGTGACGTCACGTATTAGGCAACCCAACGTACTGCTGTCATAACGCTAACGGCGCGAAATGAATGTATTGGAATTTGACTCTTAATGCTCTAGTTAATAAAGACTATTATAAAGAAGGTTCAAACATAACATGGAATTTAATTTTATTTCTACCTCACAGAAAATATTTAAGAACTTTCAGTCACTGATTTACATTTACAAAGTATGTGAAATTACATATACAGTGCGCCAAAGTCTAATATCTGCCTTATTAGAAAACTAATTTTTTTTTATGGATGTGGTATAGTGCCAAAAGGCACATATTTTAAAAATATTTTGAAATATACAGGGTAGCTCGCTACAGCGGAGTACCTTCGAGATTTTTTTTTAAATGAAACACCTTATATATTTTTATATTTATGAATTCAGCGTAAAATTACCTTTCCAACGACCTCCAGATTTTTCGTTTTTGACGTGACATTGCTGAGTTATTCAAAAAAATATGAAAATTTTGGTCGGAACAAGGTTTAACAAATTAATTCGCTGTGTGTGTATTACTATCAATTAAGAAGATTTATTTTGCAATTATGTAGACAAGTGATGTACTACAACGACAAAATCACCAAATCTTAATTATACTTATACACGGTGTATTTTATACTAGCGCTAATTCAGGACATTTCGGAGTGAATTTTCTCATTTTTTAAAAATTATTAACACGCTTTTTATTAGATTCACCTGTATGTTTATTTGACAAGTTTCTCCTAATGTCCTCACCAAGTTCATCAGGATAGAATAAAAAAATTTAAAAGATTTTGCCGGAGGCGCCGCTGTTATTAATATATATTTTACTATTCTTAGGTATAGACTAATTATGTTATTAGCTTCACCTGTATGTTTGTTTCTTTGTTTGTTTGTAACGGACTCTTTGAACGTGATTCTCGCCCAAACTGGCTCAGCGGTTAGCACAAGAACGACGCGCACATAGGTGTACACTTTTGTGCAAACTTCTGCGCATATGTATTGTGCGTCTAAGTGAGCAGCGATAAATCACTGCAGACAGCTACGCAACTATAAGCCCTCGTTTAAGCTAATATCGCAGAACGCAAAAACGATATGAGTGTTGGACGTTTCTCATATTATATAAGCATCAACACACAGCGCTCGACGAGAGTTAAGCAACCGCGGTACATTTTGTGATCATTGCATACCAGAGTACATATACGTAACTTCGGAATTGTCTGTAACGTATTTGCCGTTGTATAAGCCGTTGTTAAACGCTAGTTCCAATTTTAATACATAATATTAATTATGTACTACTAGCGGATACTCAGCGGTTTAGAAAAGCAGGTGGGTATCAGCTGGTTTCTATATGTATCGGTGTTCATGATGCTAATTCTAAAATTCACCCAATCCAATATATTGGTGAGAAACGTGCCGAGGGATGAATGGTAAGAGGGTGACTAAAAATGTCATGTCGCTAGCGTCAACCTCAGGGGACCGGGCACACCCTGTTGTATAAGAGCCTTACCCTTCTATCGGACCTCTGGGAAAGTTGACCGTTTAATTGTCCATTACTCGTGGGAACAACAATGAAAAATGAAACTACAACACAAAAAAAGAGGAGTGGCGAAAAAAAAATTATAGTTTAAAAAAACTAAAAAAACACGCTTTAATAGCAATCCGAACTAAAAAATAAAAAATAATGTTTAAATATTAAGATTTTGTTCAACAGCGATAGAAAGTCCACTAACTCAATATAATTAAATGATTTTTAATAAGTTTAAAATAATAATGAAGTGATTGACAAAAAAATTTATTTTACTGTAAAAAGCGTGGGGTGCTTGATATCAATTGTTATAAATATTTTATTGGTAGCTATTGATAAAATTAGAATTATAAAAATATAGTAAAAAGCATCCCACACTTTTTACAATAAAATGATTTCTTTTTGTCAGTCACTTCATTCTTATTTTAAATTTATTAAAAATCTTTAAATTATTAACTATTGTGACAAAGTATTTACATTTATTTCAAGTTATAAATTAGTTTAAAATTCGCACTTTCTAATAATGAATTTTTCGAGAGAAGAAATGGTCGATATGGTTTATGTTCTGGGTGTGAGTGATAAAAATTGTTTGCTATCAACTCGAATTTATAAGGACCGATATCCGGAAAGAAGATAGCCCTCTAATAAATCATTTGTGAGGTTGATGAAACGATTTGACAATATAGGGAAGTGGAATATGAGAAAAAGGAACGAATAAAAAATGTAGTACATGAAGAAAACGAAATAGTCATACTTTTGAGCATGATTGAAGATCCTCATCGCAATATAAGAAAATTGGCAGAAGAAAACGACATAAGCCAATCTTCAATCCATCGAATCCTAGAAAAACAACTTTCATCCTCACCATGTTCAACTAATGCAGGAACCGAATACAATTTTGTCAATGGGCAAAACAAAGAATAGCACAACAAAGAATTTTTTTGATTATTTCAACACAACCAATCCTTACATCTCACGAACAAATAGCCAAACAAGATGGTCATTGAATGGAGAGGAATTGTTGGGAATTATGTGATAGGATCCCTTTTTTTGATGGACGTGTGAATGGTCAAATTTATTTGGAAGAATTACTGGAGAATGTCCCCAAGGATACTAGGGAGAGAATGTGGTACCTCCATGATGGAGCACCTGTGCAGTTATTCACGAACATTTAAACGACGTTTTTCCAAATGGTTGGATAGGGCGAGGAGGACCCCATAGTTGGCCTGCCAGAAGCCCTGATTTGACCAAAATAGACTTCTTTTTGTGGGGCTGTGTTAAGGAGCAAGTGTACAAAGCTCTTATAACTATAAAAGAAGATATGAAAGAAAGAATAAGGGAAGTTTTTCAGGAAATTGCTGTAAATATTTTAAGAAATGTCGGTAGATCATTCGAAAATCGTTTACAGAAATGCATAATCGTACTGGGAGGCCACTGAACAGTTCCTATAAACACTAGGTATTATTTATTTCATAAAATTAAGTTCGAATAACTTTGAATTTTTAAAATAGCGCTAATTCTTGTATTATCTAATACCCTATTTTCTGTTCTCATTATTTATGTCAACTTTTTGTAATATTAAACGATTATTATAAATTTTTAAGATAGACTCAAATGTGATTTAATTAAGCTGTTACTAAAATTACTATAGAGGCAACAAGACGCACCCAGACAAAATGTAATACTACTTTCAATTATTCTCATTTTATGTCAAAATCATGGCTACTATGTTGCGGACCTCTAGCGTATGCGACCCACCATACGCCTTGGCGTTTTGTGGGCCGCATTATAACAACTGCTACACGTCCGTAACACATTTCGCTATTCTCCACGGGAGGGCGACACATGAACAGCAGAGAGCGGAAGACGGGTAGGAACCATTTTTTTTGGCTTAGTAATTAGTTGGTAATTCTTCCAACCTCGGTTTATCCAAGGCATCCTGGTGGATTTTAGAATTATCAACACAAGAAAATTTCCTCAATCTGTTGTTGTTCCGTTTAGCGGAATATTTTGTAGTTGTGAGTAAATTTTATCTGCGGAAGCAGGATATTAAATTACACAAGGTAAGCTAACCTCTTCACGCCATCTTGCCCGTTCTCTATCCACGTGTTTAGCAAATTTGCAGGCTTTCCTTTGGAAATACCGTGTCAACTTAAAAGGCGGACTCGACCCCATTCATCCGACTGTGGCTTCCTGGAGTATTGGTGGATTGTTCCCTCATCAGTGAGGTAAATTATGTTTCATTTGTAGGTTATGTCAGAATTACTCACATTAGGCACGCTTCACGTGCATTTCTGACTGTAAATTAAATCGTGGTATCTTTAGGGTTCCACGGACGGGGCTTCTACACACGTCAGTGAAAGTTCCACGGACGGGGCATCCACACACAGTGGAAGGTGCCAGGGCTGGTGAGGCTACCATCAACCCCATCCTTGGGTCCATTTCTTGTGTCCGGAAGACATCTCCGTAGGGCTACAGTTCTTCCACGTCCGGACTCGGTATCGTACCACCCTGAATAAGTGTGTTGTGTTATATTTTTTTTACTTACCGGGGACCACCTTCAGTGGTTCGGCTGGATATCAGTTCATACTTTGCATTTTACCTGTACATATTTAAAGATTTTATGCATTTACATATATTTAAGGAGGTTCTTTAAATCAAACCTTTGTGGCAGAATCTATGACAATTTTTGAGGACATTGTAAACCGATGTGTAGCTACACGAGGCATTTTATGAATGTTATAACTTTTTAAGCGAGAAATTTGCCACATCTTGTGAACATCGACAGGTTACATGCTAGAGAACCAATTCTGTAAATTGTTTAATATAGTGCATTTCATTTTTAAAGAAAGTGTCATTATTTCGTCTGCAGCCACTACATATGGAAACCTGTGATTTGTTAAGTAAGTAAACTAATAATTTATCACCGTTTATGTAAACTTGGGCTTAACGCCCTGAGATAGTCTGAGCTAGTGAAATTTTATCGTAGGCACGTACATCACTTTCCGGGTTAAGTTAGCCTACGATATCTGCTACGCTACAGTAGCCCAAGTGATTTCGTTACGTAATAACTAGACCAGTTCGAAATGAAAATTAATATAATTTAACGGATTTTAATGCAAAAGTAAGAATATTTTTGGAAATATCGATTTTAGTTATAGGATATTATTCACAAAAATCGTAGAGAATTAACTTGCTAATTCAAAAAATACAATAATATCCTTCCAGAATATTCTATTTGGATATTTCCTCAAAATATCACAGTGGGTCTTATTTGATGTCTGTATCACTTTCCAGTTGACAGAATTTAACTAACTGCTTTTCCATAAAAAAAAAAAAATGACCTCGAAGATGCTGTATTTTTCAAAATATTTTTAAAATGTGCGCCTTTCGACACTATGGCACTTCCATAAAAAATGTTTTTCAGTCTTCTAATAAGGCCGATATTGGACTTTGACGCACTATTGGGACACCCTGTATAACTGACCCCGATGCGCTGGTCCCGCCACTTATATACTCCATGATGTTATGTCAGAATTTTCTCTTTCGTTCCTGTCTGTCAGTCAGATGATTCTACCGTTTTCTAGTCCATCCGTGGTAATCTCTGGGCCGATATTGGACTTTGGCGCACTATTGGGACACCCTGTATATGTAAAATACATTAGAAGAAATTAACTTTTAATTAAATAAATTGATATTACATATGAATTATAGTATCCTTAAATCGAAATTGAGAATACAAGAATATGTCATTTAGTTTGCTGCTAACTTCAAGTTAGTTTACACTTTGCTGTGTCAGTTCTCTAAAAAGTTTATAACCTCATGCAGTTAACAGGTATATGTGAATATGTAATTTTTTTTCCAACATTCCGTTTAAATATCGCTGGTAAATTATTTCTATAATCATCTTTAAAGTAGAAAGAACAGAGCAAAGAAAACTTATTAGATTTCTTAATAATAATAATAATAATAATGGTACTTTATTCTGTAAAAAGAATATTACAGGAAGCGTCAAAATACAGTAATATAAATCAAAATATAAATAACAATACAACTTATTGTATTTTGTCAGGACACATACACGCACATAAGTATATATAAACACAAAATATATATATATATATATATATATATATATATATATATATACATATTTTTTGCATTTTTGACCCCCAAAATGTATATTTTTTGTAATAGTGGCACCCGTTTTTAAGTTGTGGCACCCGTCATCGGGTGCCACTATGTTTTACCATAAGAAATTGTTATTGGATAAATAACCCCATCTACACATCAAAAATCACAATTGTAGAAAATGTCATAATTACATGTTTTATATAGCGACATACTGCAAAAGTTGAAGGTGTTTTCACCAGATGGAGCTGATGTATATACAACTGTATGTGAAATTTGAAATATTAGCAATGTGGCAATTTGTAGGGCTATCGAATAAATGGCACCCAATTAATGGCAACAGTGGATGCCTTCTCGGCAATTTAAGTTTACATTCCCGCTAATATCGCAGACTAAACAAACTGATATCACAATGGAAACAAAATTAAATTAATATAACATTCTTTAGAATTTTACTTTTAGTATAAAGTATTAATAATTTGTGTATGGGTGCGTGTTTGTAATGTCTTCAAGAAGCAAAAGATTGTTAGCATTAGCTTTAGAAGGTAAGTGTTTTATTTAAAGTAATTAATAAAATAATAGTAAAGCTAAAACCTGCTCGAATTCGTTCTAAAATTTTTGTTTGGTGTAGTAGAACCATTAGCTTCTAGAGTGGTTTTTAATGCCCCCATCACAGTATTAATTATATGAATTAAATATTACTGAAGTTTTAACATTTTATTTATTTAAACATTATTATTAGCGAATCTTTACAAACACGTATTTTTCGTACAAGAATCGTATTTTTTCTAAAATATTTGCAGCAAATTGTCTGCACAAAACTATTAAACTATATATCAAATTTGCATCATTTTTTTATGTAGAATGTAATGAACTGATTAAAAATATACTTTTTTATGTACAATCACCACTTTGGAAAAATATTCCGAATTTCTTTTTTCAAGAACGGAGCGAATTTTGGTCGTGGTTTTACTCCACTATCAGAAATATTTGAATGTAATAGTATACCGGGTGACATTGAACTCGTTGGCCAGATTAATATTTGCTTATGTCCTAAGATATCATTTTGAAATTTGGTTATGATTCTGGATACATGGACATATGGGTCCTACATTATGACGTGGAAAATAAATGAATACCACTTTCAGTTTGAAGGAAGTTTTACTGTTTTTGATATTTAAACGCAAGACTTTAGTTTTTTTATATCTGGTTAAAATGATCTTTTGAACGATTTAAGACATAATTAAATTGTTTCCAAAATAGTTCCAGTGTCACCCAATTTAAGACAATTCCCATAATGCATCCTATGCACAGGTAAACCAACCTTTAAATACTTCGACGAAGAGAGCTCTGAGTCGTTAAATAAGGATGGAAGCCAATATTCGCCGTCGAGTTCGGAAACTGAAAGTGTAAGTAGGTAACAATGACATCCGTACTGTTTAGATTAAAATGTGACATAATTAGTATTATCTTTAATGGAAATATAAGAGTAAATAGTTATGTACTTTGCATTAAAGCATTTTATTTTTACATTTTATGCCCAATATGGAAATTTTGCACAATTTATGTACAGGGTGATCACGTATAATGTCCAATCCCCTTAACTCCTTTACTTTTAGTACTAAAGAAATTTTAAAAATACATCCATGTATAGTTTTTGAAATACTTTTTGTTCACGTATAAGATCGCTATATAAATTTATTAATATACAGGGCAGCTCAAAGCGTAGTATTTTTTTAATGAAAGACCCTCTACATAAATCCATATTTGAATTCTTTGTAAAATCTTGGACATAATTTATATAACATATCATATATGCAAGTTCAGCTGTTTTTGGAATGTAGACACATGAATGTTAACTTATTTCATTTATAAATTAATTATATTTATAAATTATAATTAAACATTATGATGCTCAACAGGCCTCCATCATTTTTTATAAATTTGACCAATGTCCTCTGTAGTTAATAATAAGAATAACTAGATGTAAAAGTTATACTCTTCGCCGGTTTATTGAAATTTTTATATAATTCTATAGGATACTCTTCGCTGTACTTTGAAAATAACTTAATTTTTTGGGTATAATTGCAATAATTTTAATATTAATCGTCCCCTGATGATGTCAGCTTGGTTGGCGAAACGCTTGTGGTTTACAATGCAGTACTTGTATTTTGTAGCATCTTTTCAGGGGTTGTAACCCTCTTCAAGTACATTTTTTAATTTAAAATGTTCAATAACCTTTATATTTATGGACGGATTTTTTTCAAAAACAATGGGGTTCTTCCTCCAACTAACAGTAACTTACCACCAAAATTTCAATATGATCGGACTTTTCATTCTTAAGTTATCGTGCTTACAAAAAATGTGACGGACAGACAGACGAACGAACGGGCATTTTGAAAGTTGTTCATATCAAAATTTTTTCGCTACGAGCGATATTTACGATTTTAGAATGCAATATACTCTTCGTTTTTGCATTTGCGAAGAGTATAATAATAAATATACTAGATACGTCATTTCAATGAAAAAAATAAGTTAACCTGTATGTGTCTATATTTCAAAAACAATAGAATTTGGGTATATAATATGTTATATAAATTACATCCAGAATTTTATGAATAATTCAAAAATGGATTTATATACAGGGTTTTCCATTAAAAAATACTACTTTTTGATCTTCCCTGTATATTAATAGATTTATACAACGATTTTATACAGGAACAAAAAGTATTTCAAAAACCGTATATGAATATTTTTTAAAATTTTCTTAGCACTAAAAATGTAGAAGTTAGGGGGGGGGGGGGGGGACATCATAAGTGACCACCCTGTACACGCTTCTTTCATAATGAAAGGGTAGGAAGTTTTGGGTAATTAACTGCTAAAATATTTTTTAAATCCATAGTTTTAATTGAATATCACAAGTTTGGTAAATTACATATTCTATCCCATACTTTTATCTAAATAACTGTGGTCTTTTCTTACCTTCTTACTTTAATTTGAGTTTACATATACAAGGTGGTCTTTTGTCTTTTAAAGAAGTGATTGGTAAAAAAAAATCCTGAAAACTTTTGAAATTATTCTAGAAATGCATAAAAAACTAATTATTAATTTTCATTATACAAAGTGATCCCTTGCTTTCAGTAAGAGTGAGTAATTTTTTTATTTTCTTTCAATTGTGAATCACATTTTAAATCGATGTTCTTAATTGAACAGGAGGGATAAGAATTAAAAAAAAAACACTATAACAAAAAAGCATTATATAGGGCTCACGAAAAACAACTTATTCGGCATAATTTTGCTTGTGCTATAATGCTTTTTTGTTCCAGTATTTTTATCATGCCTGCATGTCCAATTAAATAAGAACATGGCATTTAAATTGTAAATGTTTATAAAAAAATATAGAAAAGATTGCTTATTTTTCACCACCAACTAATTGGTTCAACTGCTGTGTAATAAAAAATTGTAAGTTCTTTGAATAATTTAAGAGCGGCATAGTAATTTTAGGTTTTGAGGGATATTTTTTTACCAATTTTTACATATTTGGCAATAGTGACCACCTTGTATATGCAAATTCTAAATAAAGGAGGTTTCAAGACAAAGTTACTCGAAATTCTATACATTTTAAGTAATACACCAAATGTAGAAATTCAGTTGTTTGCGAAATATCAAGGTTTGAAAATTTATGTTTCGACATCTAAATGGTTCAACATAAAACAAGACGGTTTGTAATTTTTAATATTCCAGATTATTCAGAAAAATATACAATTTTATATCTTCTGTTAAAAACGCGATTTTTGATAGTTTCTATTTTACTGTTTTAAAAAATACTATTAAGTCCACAGTACGTTTGTATTGAATTTTATTTTTTTCAATAAAGAAAAAATCTCAAATAAAAAAGATAAATACGGTGTCCATTTATAATCTATAACCCTGTACATATTTAGAATCTTATTTGCGCAGTATTTTTTTCACTTTCACAATATTCGTATCTTTATACCAAGCTTTCCTAAGTGGACACTATCTATATAAGTTTATTTTATATTTGAACACAAACTCAATATTAATTTTTTTTCTTAATTCATCAGGAACCAGATGAACCAGAGGAAGAAATACCTCCAGTAAGTAATATTTTAATTTTTTATGTAGAAAAAAATCTTATCGAAGATCAGAAGGTTTTGTCTTCTCTCAATATTTTATAAACAAACGCTGATTCATTAATAAATAGCTATTATATGTACAGGGTATCCCGTAATAATGTGCAAAAAATTTAACTGCCAATTATTCTTTGTCGAAAATGAAGGTGGGTTCGTTATATAAAATTTTTCAAAATAGGCCCTTCCTGTCCAACTACACCCCTTTCGGTAAACAGATAAAAACGAAATTTGGCACATCTAGCAAAGTCATCTTACGAAATTATTTCATCCACGACAAGAAATTGGCAGTTACATTTTTTGAAATTTATTCCGGGATACCCTGTATATAGATATTATTATAACAAACGCCGATTCATCAATCAGCCGATAATACATAAAAGGTTCACAAGTATAGCTCACTACATGGATACTGTAATTCTCACAATTATCTGTGTGTTGACCAAAATGTTAATCAAATAGATATTCGCAATTGGTTAAGCTCTACTGCAACTTCTACTTGTTTTGGATACACACGTCTTTTTTTAATTAAAATTTCTGGTGTAAGATTTTTTTTTAAATAATACGAATGATAATTCAAATTTATCACGTATTTAATTAATCTTATTTTTTGCAAAAAACAAAAATTAAAATACAAGTTTGGATTAGAGAACAAGAAGGTAGGTATTTAAAAAGCTTTTTTGTCTGTAATGGTTTTTTTTATCTGCCACAAAATCATATATGCATTTAATACGGCTGGTCGTAGAAAAAAAATCAAGACGTCCTTTTTTGTTAAGTTTAAAACGGATTCGTTAAACACTAAACAACATTACAGTAATAATTACAATACAGTACAGTATTAATATTAGCGCATTTAATTATTATTCCATATCTCAAATGTAGTTGTCATTCACGATATTTTCTTTTTTAGGATGAATATGCATTTAGTGAAGAAGTAGTACCTGATCGGTTAAAACGTTGTTCGCTAGATGATACGTCGTCTCAGGCACATAAAGTTCCTAAAATTAATGTAATAAGTAATATTCAGATAGTTGAAGCTTATCGGTCTCGGCGCCAAAATAAATATAAAAAAACAATGTGTAAATATTGTGATGGGGAAATCATTTCAAAACACTTTGCAAGGCATCTTCAACGAAATCATGCTGATGAAAATGAAGTTAAAGAAGTATTTTCGGCGGATGCTGGTGGTACTGAAAGACGAAGGTTACTATCATTGATTAGAAACGAAGGCAATTTAGATTGCGCAATTCGAGGTCACATAATACCGAAACGACGTATATTAAGTAAAGACATAGAAAATAAAGCCGAGTATGCAATTCGTGTACATTGCAAAGCCTACTACAAGCGCCTATGCCTTAGTCGTCATGTAAAAAACTGTTTTGCAAAAACGCCGGACGCTGATGGAAGACCTTCGCGTCCATTAAGTGAATCCCTAATATATTCAGCATGTCAAAAAAAATTCGGTGATCTTTTAAATATGTTGAGTGCCAAAAAAGAAATATTTGCTAAAATGCAGGCTGATCCAGTAACCTCTGAAGCCCTGGAAGACCCACTTATTTTATTATTTGCAGAGGATCTATTAAAAAAGACCAAAAATAAAAGAAGCTCGTATCATATATCAAATAAAATACGAGAATGTGGGAAGTTTATTCTTGAAATGAAGAAACTGGCCTCTTATAAAGATATACTCTCGACTCTGAAACCTGAGAGTTTTGATGATGCAGTAGAAGCCATTAAAAAAATGTCAAGATTTAACGTCGTCCAACGAAGTTTTGGTGCACCATCTTTAGCACTACATTTTGGGACAACGTTAAAGAAATTATCGGAATTGGCAGAAAAACTAATTTTGAGAAGAAAGTTACCATTATTGGTGGAAAATATTGAGAAAACTTTGACCGATTTGGAAAGATTCGGAAGAATCGTAAGTAGTCAATGGGCTACAGAAATTGGAAGCATAGCTCTAAAGGATTTGAACGAGAAATGCGCCACAAAACCTAAACTTCTTCCAGTAACAGAGGATATTGTGAAACTTAAAAGTTATGTTGAAAATATTGCGGAAGAAAACTACAAACAATTAAAAATATCAAAATCAATGGATTCCTATAAACTTTTAGCAGAATCAACTCTTGTACTAACAATCATTCATAATAGAAAACGCGTCGGAGATATTCAGTATTTGGACCTAAATTCGTACAAACAGCAAATTGATTCTACAGAGCAATCAATTCCCCAAACTGAGTTAGCAAGTTCACTATCAGAAAACGAAAAAATTTTAACAAAGCATTACAAGAAAATTGTTGCGATTGGCAAGGGAAGCAGAGCAGTAACAATTTTGATTCCAAAGGTTTTACAAAAATTTTTTTCAACAATTTGCAGTCTTAGAACTAATTCCACTTGGTTTTCTCCTGATAATACGTATTTTTTCACATACCCTAAATCTATGCGATGGATTGATGGTTGTGCCGTAATAAGAAAATATGCTAAAATGTGCGGTGCAAAGCATCCGAACCTGCTTACTTCTTGCCGATTAAGGAAACATATAGCAACGGTTACCCAAGTACTAAGCTTAAGAAACAATGAGGTAGAACAACTCGCTAAATTCATGGGTCACACACAGAAAACCCACGAAACTTTTTACAAGTAAGTGCTATTAGTTTTTCCAATTTTAATATGTATCGCATTATCATATTTTATGTATCACATTTTCAGACTTCCCCAAGATATTTATCAAATAGCCAAAGTATCCAAAATTCTGCAATTAATTGAAAAAGGTGATGCAGCTCAATACATGAACAAATCTTTGGATGAAATAGATATAAATATGGAAGATATTGAATTAGACGTGGATGAAGACAAAGAAAAAAATACAGGTAGATACAATACCTCAAAATTCAGATATCTTTATTATTTTAAATTTTGAGAATGTGTGTGTATCGTATTATAATATCAACTTTTACACATATTTTGACGTGACATCTATTTTTATAAAAGGCAAACCAAATTTTGTTTTAGATATTTTATTAAAGGTTAATATTCTGTATTCTGCCGTTTTCTGAAATTTAAATCGGTTAAAAAATAACAGATATGGGTAAATTTATTTAAAAAATAAAACATATGATGCGGACGTTAATATAAGTCCAGAATTAAATGTGATATGCTTTATCTATTATTTGTAAAC
The DNA here is from genome assembly GCA_963675555.1 of Leptura quadrifasciata. Classification (NCBI taxonomy): domain Eukaryota; kingdom Metazoa; phylum Arthropoda; class Insecta; order Coleoptera; family Cerambycidae; genus Leptura; species Leptura quadrifasciata. The sequence goes on along the minus strand of OY776676.1, from coordinate 22,402,797 downwards.
AGCGTTTTACTTAATTTTTTATCATAACATGAACGACAGAGTTTATTTTAATATTTCGAGAAGCATTCATAAGAAAATAAATATTCATGCATTTTCATTGAAGATTTTTTTAAAAACATTTCATTTATCTATTTGGCCTGAAATATCGGAAATTTCTAAAATATTATAATAAATATACATTAGGTAGGCCATGCAATGTGTTTTAAAGACAAAATACGATAAGTTACGGAAGCGCTGGGCTACCATATTTTTTCTATAATTTGCAGTTTTTTTGTAAATTTACAAAAGTGTAAATTACAGAAAAAATATGGCAGGTCAGAGCTTCCATAATAAGTATCTGGGACTATAAGACATTTTAATTTAATAGATTAAACACACGAATTACGAGAGGTTGTAGTATAACAAAATTAAAATAATAATAATAAATCTAAATTTGCCTCCCAAATACGTATCGTGTTTTGTCTTGAATACGCATTTCACGGCCTACCAGACAATATCTAATTTACATTTACCTAGGTAGGTACTATTTTAGAAATCTCCGATATTCCAGGTCAACCTAATAATTTAATTAAAAAAAGAAATGCTCTAAAATCCGTGAATATCTATTTTTTTATAAATGCGAAATAAAATGTACCAAATTGTTCTAGTAATAATCATACACATTTTTGTGTTGTACAGATGCAAGTCAGGTTGCTAGCAGTAGTAGCAGTTATACATTTCCAGGCAGTGGGGATGAAAGTAAGTTTGAAACAAAAAATATATACCTAACTGATTATTAATTTTGTATCTCTTAGGTAATTGTAGCGATACAGCAAATAGACCAGCGTTGAGTACTCAACCAATCAACTCTGGTGAGTAACCGATATATTCAAACTAAACACGTTTCGCATTATGTGTTTACAATACATTTTGTCACAGATTTAATGCTAATTGGTTGTCATTATAGAACCAGAGAAATAGGTAAAAGAGAAAAGTTTTAGGAAATATTAGACCAGTTTATAATATCTTTTTAAAATGTTACTGAAGCATTTGATTTTTAAAATAAAAAAAAAAATAAATAGAAGATTTAGCACGGAATTGTTGATGTAAGAATAGAAATAACCAATTACGTTTTCTCAATATCAGCACGAATGGACGTCATTTTGATTTTTCCTAACTTTTTCTAATGTACTAGCAAACGTCTAAAGTTTAGGTTATGACCAAAACACTTTTAAACGCGTTTAAAAAAGACAAATACGTACATATTTTAAATTTGCCTACCATTCCTTATAACTTGTCTAATATAACCATCTCTGTATATCTATTGGATACACTGTGCTAGGCAAATTGTCTGGCAGAAAAATCGTGTTCCTAAAATACGTTTATTATAGGTTTACGACAAAGATGGGAACTTCAACAGAAGAAAAAAATGTGTCAGTATTTTAAGACACACATAGAGACGAAAAAAGCCCCGAAAAAAAAGGAGTGCCTAGATTTTCTCGCCCAGTATCCAACTGAATTTGAGGCAGTTACATGGCTGCGAGTGAAAACATTTGTTTACAACGAATACCGTTAGATATGGCACCATATGAGAAACTTTGTTATTGACTTTCCGAAAAAAAAAAAAAAAATAGTGTAAAGTTAGTGTATACCTAGTCTGAAACGAAAAAGTGGCTGCATAATTTTTTGTTAATCCGGACGCATAGGATGAAAAATTAAATAGTTTAAAATTGGCCCAAGAGTAAATTACCATTACGTTTGAAAATATTAATGTTATTTGAAAAAATTTATTTTTTAAATTTAGCAATCAAATTTTAGGATACCTATAACTTATTCAGATAACATTTTTCGATATCTTCAAAAATAACGATGTTTACCCTTAGCGGCTAATTTCAAATAATATAATTACCGACCTGAGCGCCTGGATTAAAACAAATTTGTGTAGCTACTTTTTCGTTTCAGAACTTTTCTGAAAGTCAAATTACAACTGGAGTTTCAAATAAAAAAAGCATACACTTTTACTATTATTTTTTAATTTTCAATTTTTCAATTTATTATTTCTATAACCTTGTCATTTTAATTATTTTTTGGCATAGTTTTGGGTAAAGTAGTCAATAAAGAAATATATAGATTTTATGGTTCTTTTATTCCTCCCTGCATCTACAAAAAAAGTAGGTACTCTAACAGCGTGGTGATAGAGTTACACACAATATTCACAATTTTCTTATTAAATGATTCTTTGGAAAACGTTGAAATACTTCAAATCTTATGTCTTTAATGACTGACCGACCTAAAAATTTGTTTATTTTTTCAGATTTTGCTTTTGAACTATGACGTCATTATTTTTTTTCAAATGCAACCCACCATTCCTTTAACATACGCTTCGCTGTTCTTTGAAAATAACTTAATTTTTTGGGTATAACTGCAATAATTTTAATATTAATCGTCCCCTAATGATGCCAGCTTGGTTGGCGAAATGCTTGTGGTTTACAATGCAGTACTTGTATTTTGTAGCATCTTTTCAGGGGTTGTAACCCTCTTCAAGTACATTTTTTAAATTAAAATGTTCAATAACCTTTATATTTATGGATAGATTTTTCAAAAACAATAGGGTTCTTCCTCCAACTAACAGTAATTTACCACCAAAATTTCAATACGATCGGACTTTTCATTCTTAAGTTATCGTGCTTACAAAAAATGTGACGAACAGACAGACGAACGGACGGGTATTTTGAAAGTTGTTCATATCAAAATTTTTTCGCTACGAGCGATATTTACGATTTTAGAAATGTGCCGGTCAAATGCAATATACTCTTCGTTTTTCGTTTTTAATAATATAAAAAGATTTTTGTGAATTTTTTATTTTTGTGAAATAAACCTAATATAATATGGAAGTGGCGGATTCAGGATTTCATCAAGGGGAGTGGATTAGATAAATTTTTTGTATATACTAACATGGAATCAAAATATTTTGTCATGAAATAAGAAATCCCAAAAATTTGAATCCCAATAACCATGATAGTCTATCTTCTTAAATTGTAATTCACTTAAAATTAATGCATTATGTTATATAAAAATTCAAATCGATTTGTGGAGGGGTTTGAACCCAAACCCCCCCCCCCCCCCCCGCGTAGATCCGCCACTGATAAATACTATATTATTTTTTTGTGTGTAAATGGGTTTTTGAGTTTGATTGACTTCCTGTATGATCTGATAAAAATATAATATCCTACCAAGTGATTATCAATTCTTCTAATAACTATTGCAGTATACCTACCAGAGTAGGAGGTACATTTTGAGTGAAAGAAAAGCAATCTAAGAGAAGCCTTGTGTTTTGTGTTATTATTATAGCAAACAACTTTTATTTGACTTGCACAGTCAAAAAAGGTAATATTTTCAAAACAAACTATCTATCTGTGCTAAAATTAAGCCGCCCTCTGCCACTCTCATGGGTGGAGCGGGGCCAACATTGACATTTGAATTAACTAATTATTTTTATGTTTAAATTCTTCATAAAAAAATTGCTTGAGCTTATTCTAAATATTTTTTCAAAAGAAAAAAATAATAATTGTGTAACTCTTTTGTAATATTTGTTTTGATGTGTTTTTTCCAACATAAATAAGTGATATCCCTTTCCAAATTTAACCTTAATTAAAATATAAAGAAACTTCTGGAATTATCATTTTTTATTAAAAAATGTAGAATAAAGCCAAGTTAATTTTTTGAAGAATTAAAAAATGTAAAAATCAAACGAATCATTTTATTACATTATATAATTTTTTTTATGGTATAAAAATTTGGCAGAAGTAGTTAAACATTTTTTTGTATTATAGTGGATTTATTTTGGGCAATCTCCTTTCTTTTAATTACTTGTGCTAAGATATATTCACGCGACAAGCTTTTATACCATAAAAAAATATATATAATGTAACATAATGATGGGTTTGATTTATTTCAAAATTTATTTTCTTCTTTTTAAAGTATTTAAATAAAAGCTTGTTTTTAAAAATGTTTTTTTTACTATTAATTTATTTATTATTTTTTTACTTTTCGGTGAATACGTTTCTAAGCCTGTTCATTTCAATTAATGCGTCATTGTTGCATGGTTGCTTGCCTGTTAATTTACTACAGTCTAGTTCTTCAATCATTTGATATCCGTATTAATTTGATTATAGATATATTAAGGAGGTTGACAAGAAAATGTAATCCGCCATCTTGTGGCCGCGGCCCTTTTAAAATGATGTCACTCATTTTTATGTTTCCTACTCTTCAAGCTCTTTCATTTGATATCCATATTAACAGGGTTGACAAAATGTACATCATCCACCATCTTGTGGCGGCGGCCATTTTGAAAATATTGCAATATTGAGTATTGTATATTGTATTGTCACCAGAATTAAAGGTGTATGCAATATTTCAGCAAAATTGGTTGGGAGGAACTGGTAATTCAGCTTGGAAGATTTAACCTAAACCTACAAAAAACAAACATTGCAAGTTAAATATAAGCTTTTAAAAATAAGGGGCGTCACCCGCCCCAGCCACAAAAGTGGTAGGAGCAGTTAAATCTTAGAATGATGAAACATTCAACGCATTTGAAACGCACATCACTTAATCTAGTTTCTGTATTCAAGAAAGGAAAATTATATCAAATATAGCTGGTTTCTGATTATACCAGAAACCGATAGGAACTATGCAAATGAGAAATTTTAAGAATGTGTTATTTAACATGCTCATTGCCCATATAGTTAAATAGTTTTTGAAGATTAAAAATTGATACTTTACACATTTTCACAGGCTGGAAATCTAAACGAATTCATTTTTTGATCGAGAAATACTGCACTTTCTTATCTTAATTCTTCCTATATAGCCTATTTACTATTTTCAAGGTTGTACAGCAAGATAAAAAAATAGCGCCGGTCAGACATTAATAAATAATTAAA